>CM043015.1:64844748-64891208 GCA_023690525.1 Holotrichia oblita
ACTATATTTTTCACGTTATGAAGATGTAATGTAGATTCTTCTTGAAAAAAGAAAAATTAGTAAGACCAATATAAATACCACAATATTTGAGGTTTGGATCTGTTAACGGAGCTGCAGAATATTAAAAAAACTCTTACATAAGAAATACCTGTTATTGTCCTAAAAGAGTAGTCTTCAGTTTGTGTCAGTTTTATTTTTGGTGATGCGATTTTCTGCTGTGCGCATTTTGTTTTGCATCTCAGGTTTTACAAATTGCTTTTCCTATATATCCATAGAGGCCTCTAATTCTATTAAATTAATATACTTTTGTATTTATTGCATTGTTTTATTATATGTAGATACCTTTGCAAGGACATTGTTTCTCTGCAGTTACAGTGTACATATTTAGTTGGTTATGTTTTCATATATAAAATGTTGAAACAACATATGTACATATACCGGGTGTCCCAACAAGGGTAACGAGGTACGGTATTAGAAAAACGGATCATGTGAATGAGGTGATTATGTTTGCTTACCTTGCCGCTAGATGGCGTTTTTTTACATAATCGCAAAAAAATAACTTACTGCAAAAAAATTAAATGCAATGATATCACGTTTTTTACGTCATTACATAGTCAATCAAGAGCCTAACAAGCCAGTGAGAACCGCAGCTCAATATCTTTATCCTAACCTAAGGTATGAATAAAGAAATTTATACTAAAAAAAAATTACATTTTGGGAAGCATTTCCACTTTAAGGTTTGTTATTAATGTCTAATTATCATTCCTAATTTACCAAATAAAATGCTAATTTATTATTTGGGATGCCAAACGATATTTTAAATTGAAATAAAATTTTGTTATTTATCTTAGTTACTTTTTTTTACAATACCTTCAAAAGCCAACAGGCCAAAACAATTATAAAATAATAAGTGTGGGAACAGTTAGAAAATTAACTTAAATTCCAACGAGCCGCAATGCTTATACAATAATAATAAATTATAGAATCTATGAAACTAATAACTTGAGAACGATAAAACACAACAAGGTTGATTGAAAGAAAAATCAAAAAGTGTTTATAAATGTTCAAAGTGCCTTCCGTCATTTTCTATGCAGGAATTTATCCTGCGTCGTGTATTTAATACGGCTATGCTGGTTTCTTCTTCTATCTTTTATTCTACCCCAAAGGTAAAAGTCAATGACAGTAAGGTCTGGAGATCTGGCAGGCCATGGAAACAAACTGCCCCTTCCTATCCAACGGTTTGGATAAACTTGGTCTAAAAAATTCCTGACTTGTGGAGAAAACTGTGCAGGGCATCCGTCGTGTTGCAGCCACATATCTCTTCTCGTTTGTAAAGGCACGTTTTCTAATAAAATTGGCAAGTGATTTCTTAAAAACTCCAAACAAGTTTCGCCATTAACATTATTATTAAAAAAATGGTCTTATAATTCGATCGCCTAAGATACCACACCAGACGTGCACACTCCAACGATTTTGATAGTTTACCTCACGCATCCAATGTGGATTTACTGGCGACCAATAATGCATATTATGCAAATTGACTCCTCCATTGCTTGAAAAAGCAGCTTCATCGGTCCATAATATTCGAGATAAAAAATCGGGATCCTCATCTATCATAGAATTTAACCAATTGAAGTGATCTAATCTCCTATCAAAATCAGTTTCTAAAAGAGCCTGATGTAGTTCAATATGATAAGGGTGTGGATAGTGATCTCTTAGGATTCGTTGTACCGATGATTTACTAATTCCTAAGTCCAAACTTATTCTTCTTCAACTTAAATGGGGTTAATGTTAACATAGGCAAGAACATTAATGACGTTTTGTTCGTTCCTAGCGTGTCGATTTCTTCTAGGCACTGGATTAGGATGAACTCGTCCTGTTTTGCTGCAAACATCTACTTAAGCGTCTAAATACCATTCTATTAAAATGTCTTCTATTGGGATAATTTGCTGCGTACACACGCTCAGCCACACAGGCGTTTTGATGACACTGGAAAAACACGTCCAACATGACGTATGCTTCCGCAGTTGAATAAGACATTTTTAATGCAATAAACACAATCACAGTAAGACAATTAATTTAAATATTAAAATTTAAACCGACTATTTAAAACAGGATATCAAGAGACTTTGACACTTTGACAAGCATCAAACAACGACATGAAAAACGCGTAGAGTTATGTCAGATATAAACGACATTATTTGTTTTCATGGCAATCTTGATAATTAGAAAAGAATGATTTCTGTCAGAGGATTTTATTACTTAGATTACGTCAATAATTAATCAAATTGGTACTCAACAATCGATTATTGACTAAAAACCTAACTTTTAATAAAAAAAATATGTGATAACACTAAATATTTGAAAACGGGTGACAATATCACAACGTAGTACTAATATCAGACTACTATGGTGAACACTATGGTGTCCTTAAAGGCATTGTAAAAAAAAGTAACAAAGATAAATAACAAAATTTTATTTCGATTTAAAATATCGTTTGGCATCCCAAATAATAAATTAGCATTTTATTTGGTAAATTAGGAATAACTAGACATTAATAACAAACCTTAAAGCGGAAATGCTTCCCAAAATGTATTTATATTTTTTTAGTATAAATTTCTTTATTCATATCTTAGGTTAGGATAAAGATATTGAGATGCGGTTCTCATTGGCTTGTTAGGCTCTTGATTGACTATGTAATGACGTAAAAAAAGTGATGTCATTGCATTTAATTTTTTTGCAGTAAGTTTTTTTTTGCGATTATGTCAAAAAACAAGCAAACATAATCACCTCACTCACAGTTCAATTGATAGTCTAGGAAACTCCCTTTTTGACGACTCCACGTTTATTAAGATACGTTAAGCCTTTTTAGAGTTATCGACATTTATTTCCGAAAATATTCTAGCGCCCCCTACCACTTTCTTTCCAGAGATAGAGCAAAAAGCATTTAACAAAAGATATTTGAATTTGTCTCATCTTTAAAATAGTATTCACTGTGACTATCATTAATATAAGAAAATTTTGCATAAAACGGGGTTTAAAATTCAGAATGGCAATTACGCCCCCTAGAGGCCATTTCAGAAACTCGAAAATAATTTCCAGCATTTTTTCTTAGCCGATTTACTCAACAATTTCTTTGTTTCAAATTTCTAGTTACATCCGTTTCCTTAATACCGTACCTCGTTACCCTTGTTGGGACACCCGGTATATTAACACATTAAAAGTTAAAACAGTATAATAATATCAAAATCCAGCGATCACTTTAAACAAATGGCAAGTTTTATTGTATCTGCATCTCCGAATAACCACAGTTAAGACAACAACCTTCATTGTTTGTATTTTGGTTTTACTTTGCATAATTAACAAAGTGCGTTTGTCGTTTGCTTTGCTATTTTTGAACACAAATTCCTAAACAAAACTAGTACAAGTCATATTACTCGATAACATTTTCATAAACATTTATCGAAAACTAGCATAAAAGTATAGTCCAGATATTTTTAAAATATTATACCGATACAACTTGAATTATTTGATTCAATTTCTTTAAAATAATTTAGAGTATGAGTAACGATTGTTCATGAAAATTCTAACTCTACCAATGATTAGAGAATTAAGAGAGTTTAAGAAATAGATATAGAATTACTTCTGCTTATTGGCAGAAATGAATATTCAAGATATATTTATTTAGAGACTATACTGTTGCGTATTTTTATTAATAAATTGGTGAAAATGTTGATAAATGCCAATATAAAAAGCAAAAAAATTCCTGTAATAGGCGCTCATGGTATATTGTTGGAATTCACCCTGCGGACGAATGCATTGAAAATAGATCAAGTACTAGAAGCGGACCACGTTGTTTCGACCTTCCAGGTCTCGTCAGCACAACTCCCAATGGAAGATCTAATTCCATTATCTTTCACCTCTTAACTTTAACTGTATAATGCCTCTGACAATGGACTAATTTCAACCTCATGCCCTTTAGTGAGCCAGGTGGGAGGTATCACATCGCAAAGCACTACACAACACAAGTCGGTACAGCAGACACCGATCTAGCTCGGACAATTCGTGGATTGTCAATTGTTAAACTGGTGTTAAAGTATTTCATTCCTGCTCTGCATCTTTTTAAATGGTAAACGATAAAGTATATCCAGATATCTACTTAACAAATCAATAATTACAAAGGTAAGAACGGCTGGACATAGATAGGGCAGTACTTACGGTCTGGGGTTCGAGTTCTCTCGGTGACGCTTATTGTAGCCAGTTGAGCTACTATTCGTTATTGGGACATAATTAAAAGAGCATTTATTTGATTTCTAGCATCATTCAAACGTCCATGTATGTACCTTTATTTTTCCAGCTGCATTAATAATTTTTTCATTATTTCATCTATCACACATCGGTTTTAACTGATTGCTATTAATACTGAATTAAATTATAAAGTATAACTTCATATAAAACAACAACATTAGCAATGTGGATTCGACTCCCATCTGTAATACAAGCATTTACCACGTGTAGAATTAAATTTTACAATTTTCTGATGGTATCCCAAACCCCCAGAAAGAAAATTATGAAAACTTCAACTATATAGAAGAGCTATACATAATTTAACGTTCTTCCAAACTTGGCACTGCTGTTTGTCCAATACGCGCAGACATTGATTAAAAATATCGTTAAATGGCGTCAAGCGCTTTGCTTAATTTTTTTTATATGGTGTATCTTACAATAAAATATTGACTTTCATAGTTAAAATATTGTATGTGCAATGTAAAATAGGCTAATAAACAAATAAATCATTTTCAAGTTGGCTTTTGCAACTTTGAAAAGCAATTAAGTTGTAAACGAGTGTGCATTTATCAATCAACCTAACTTCATCAACATGTCTAAAGTGTAATATGCGCTTTAATGGAGCCTATAATTGTATCAATTAGTATCAATAACGTTCTTATATGAAAATAGTAATCACAATACACAAAAATTGTAATTGTATCCCAATTACTAACAGTACAGCTGTTTTCGAAAGTATCGATTACCGTATCGAATACTCCTCCCTGTTTTTACAAATATACCCACATTAGACTACTCAGAATCCATTCCCTTCCAAATCCATTGTTGTAGACAATCAAGTAAGCGTGATCGACTACGTCGTTGCCAGATAACTCAACATCTAAAAGGTGAAGAAGATATAGCTACTAAACTTAACAGATGCCGTGCGATTAATAAAACCGTCTCCAATAAAAGCTGTCTGCCGTTGTATTAGGACCGGGCGAAATAGAATGGCCCGATAGGGAGGTATACTGGAAATACAATACAAACACCCCAGCCAGCACCACCTCGACACAGTGGATAGATGGAGGCGGCCAAATAAATAGAAACACGTCTAGGAAACTGGATTGAAGCTGAGGAAGACTTATAGATGGAGCAGCGCTAAGTGTGAAATTTACCCTAGGGACATTTCACCGTTATTAGAGTAGAGAAATTCACGGAAGATTGCTACACTGTTAAGTATAGCGATCTTTCGCACACAGTCTCAACATGCGCATACAAGTAAGAAAATTGTTACCGCCCGCATTTGATAGAAAATTACTATTTGCTCTTTACTAATCGACGTAGGTCTTTACTGTTGCAAAGACGAAGAACTTAGTATAAATTTTTAAAGGAGATTAAAATTTTAACATATGTGATACAGGCGTTGATTGATTTTCGAGCGAATGTTAAAAGTTGTTAACATTAAGGAAATAGGGCTTGTAAAAGCAGAGTTTTCTCAATTTAAAATGTTATACAGCAAACGAATTTTGAAACGCTTATTATATTAATTATTAATATTATATTAATTATTAATGCACTCCGCGCATTCGTTGTATAGCTTGATCGCTTGATGTGGACTACTTTTTAAGCAACTAACTATTCTTCCATTAACATTTTTATACAGTGCTTATACAGACTGTCCCACAACTTATGGGATATAGAGCAATTGGCGACAATAGACATAAAGATAGTTACTTTGAGCCAAAATTGACTTAGTAAAATGTTGCAGATTAATGAAATACAGGGTGTTGAAAGCAAAAATGAAGAAAACACAATGCAATTTATTGATAATAATAAAAAGTTGTTTTGATCTACTTTAATAAATGTAGAAAATGTTCTCCGTTTACTTCTTCTTTACTCTACATTGTTATTATAATGAAGCTTCCTTAATTTTTTGGTCAAGTTCTTACCGGATATCGATTTCATTAATCCACTGGGTTAATATCACTACAGCGACTAATCCATCAATGTGGAGAATACTGATTCAAATGATTTTGAATAATTAGTGATAAGTGTGGTGCATAAACTACAGATGTTTTCTTCTACCCAAACGGTCGATTTTCAAATGTGCAAACATTGCTTCCTACTAAACCTCTGTGAAAGCAGAAGTGAGCCTGTCAAGAAATTGTCGTTAATACCATACCAAATATTTATCGAAAATTTGAACTGGAAATATCTTTTTTTGCGTTGGTGTAAATTTGCTTTGTTTATTGTAAGCAACCCATGCAAGCAAATTTACATGCACAATTTACACAACAAGACCTGTATGGCAGTGGTGACAGGCAAGACAGCATAGGAAGCCGCTGCAGTGGCACTCGCCACCAAAAGTATTCAACAGGCACATAATGGTAGGGATAATTCTTGAGATGAATGTTTTACAAATATCTGCAGAAGTTTCCAAACTGCTAGTGTTCAATTCAGAATTTTGCGCTTATAATCAAGATCTCCTTTTCTTCTCCGATAGTTATAGTTATGGATCGTCCACCAGGATTTTTGTTATAAAGCGAATCTGACCCACCTAACCAATTGAATATTGAATGCACAAGTGAACATTCAAATGGGAAAATCTAGGGAACGGCTTGAAAATTAACGTTCACTTACAAGACACGCATCTCTTTAACGTGTAATACCTTACTTTCGCCCAAAATAGATACTTTTATGTCTATTATCGCAAATTTCTGTTTGGCTCATAAGTTATAGGATCATGCCTTGCCCCCTAACCAAACGATCGCATTCGCTCTCACAACCAACATTATATACATATTATTTAACATGCAGAGGTCGTAAAATATATATCAGGAAATAATTTTGAATTCAACGTTAATTTCACTTTAGGCAACTACATTCATACATACATATATTATGTAAGTGCAACTAGATTAAGCTAGAGCATTGCTCATTATCATATCAATGGCAGATGGCAATACAATTTGAAATTCATACCACATTGATAAACAGATATTTGCAATTCAAATAAATTGCGTAACAGTTCGGCTTTTAAGTAACTAGTACCAATAAACTAGTTCCTAGATCCAGGTTTATCATGAAAAATAGAAAAGGATTTGTTCTATGACTACTTACGAAAGTATAATTTTAGGTGATGTAAATCTCCACGGAAAATAGTAGTTTATTGGGTAAATGTCATCTAACTCTAACTAACACTTGAGCCTGCTGTAAGAAAAACTTCACGTTTATCTCCTTTAAAACACTTTATTTTGTAACTATATTAAACTTAACACTGACAACGCCCAGTTTATATCTTTTCTTTCGTAACACCTGACTAATAATACCCATCGTCTCATCCCACCCCCAACTCCGTGTCGCTCGTTATCAGTCTCCCTTCCTATCTGTCACCGTTTCTCTTACTTCTATATACATTTTTAAGTGTATGCTACACTGCAGTAAATAATTTTACATCGGTACTCTAAGTGCACCAAATTCCTTCACTATTAACAGAAAATAATATGCTATTTATTACCATAAAACATATTTGTAGGTATGTACATATATACAGGGTGTAACAGGACGAGCTTACGTTAGCCGTAGTTCCATCCTTATAAATTTAGTGAGTTATTTTGGGCATGGGAGCAAATTTTTAGAAAATATTAGTACATATTTTCTATTTCCGGTTTCGCCGGAAGCACAATCAACTTCATTTTTTTAAATGGATTACCCAATTTTTTTTCAAACAATTGAATTCAGCAACAAATTTGGCGTATAGATCATTTATTTAGACTGGTGTAAACATTACCGTTTTACAGCTAACTTGATTTTTATGAAAATTTTAACAAATTGCATCGTAGTACTTAGTGACGTATTTCTTCGGTATGCAGAAGAGTTGATGAATGATTATTGGAAGTTAGAGAGCTACTAAGATGGGCTATTGAAAATTATTTTCACTTGTGTGCAAATACTATACAGGGTGTTAGTAATTACCGACCTAATATGTTAAATTTCAAACACTAATAACATCGTAATTTTAAATGGAACACCGTGTATATTTTTATCGCAGACGGTAGAAAATTAAATTCTTTATCAAATGATATCACATTTCCCTATACCTAAAATGAACATTTTAGGAGCTATTTGCAAAATATATGAATGTATTCAGAAACTTCGTGTGAGCGCTAAAGGTGGCTATGAAACTTCGTCACAGTTTTAGCGTAATGTCTAATTTTCTAATGACAGTTTGATAGCGTGTTAATAAACTTCCTAGTATATCACACAGTTCCTAATCTAGTATACGAAAATGTCACGTTTAGGATTGACAAATCAGGATTACCTGAATTTATTGATGATTTATGGAGAGTCCGGAAAAATTTTAAGTCGAACATGTGCTTTATTTCGACAAAGGTATCCGGACAGGCCAATTCCATCTAAAGATGTAGTGCGACGGTTAGTTAAAAATTGTTTAGAACATGGACAGTTTAGGCCAAAATTTAATAAAAAAAAAAAAAATTGATGACGAAGTAGTTGAAATTGGTGTTATGGGATATTTCTATACCAACCCCACTGCATCTCTTCGAGAAGCAGCGACAACTTTGGAAATTTCAACAATGTCCATTCAAAGAGTACTGAAAAGACATAAATGGAGACCATTTTCATACCAGCAGGTACACCACTTACATCCGCAGGATTTCTTAAATAGGGTCAACTTTTGTGAATTCTTCACCATAGCTTGTCAGGACGACGAAAATTTTATGAAGAAAATCATTTGGACTGACGAAGCTAAATTTACCAAAAATGGCCTCTTTAATAAACATAACAGTCATTTTTGGGCATCCGAAAATCCCCATGTAACAAGAGAAAGGGGATATCAGGAAAGTTGGCAATTTAATGTTTTTTGCGCTATAAAAAATAATCACATACTTTGTCTACATTTTTATAACGAAAATTTAAATGGGGAAGGGTATTTAAATATATTGCGCAATATTGTGGAAGAAGAACTTGATACACTGCCTATTATCGAATCAAATACTGCGTGGTATCAAATGAATGGTGCACCGGCTCACAGAACAAGAGATGTCCACTTATTCTTGGAGAGGTTATTTGACAGAAAGTTTATTGCAAACGCAGGTCCATACTTGTGGCCTCCACGTTCACCAGACTTGACCCCTATGGATTTTTTCCTTTGGAGCTATGTTAAGGACAAAGTTTACAGTACTGCGGTGACAACTGCAGAGGAAACAAAAGAAAGAATACGAGGAGCACTAAATTCATTAACAGAAGCGCAAATATAAAAGGTGACTAGAAGTCAAATGCTAAAACGAATTAATAAATGTTTGGAACTGAATGGGGCTAATTTTGAACAAAATTTGAATTAATTTATTACTTTTTAATACCTTATTTATTCATTCTTAACATAGTTTTCTTTAATGTTATCTTGGTTACGAAATAAATTTTACTATTCTGTTTCTTCTTTACTCGAAAAATATATTTGTTTTTTATTTCTTTATTAACATGCTATCGAACTGTCATTAGAAAATTTGACATTACGCTAAAACTGTGACGAATTTTCATAGCCACCTTTAGCGCTCACGCGAAGTTTCTGAATACATTCACATAATTTGCGAATAGCTCCTAAAATATTCATTTTAGGTATAGGGAAATATAATATCATTCGATGAAGAATTTAATTTTCCACCGTCCGCGGTAAAAATATACAGCGTGTTCCATTTAAAATTACGAAGTTATTAGTGTTTGAAATTTAACATATTAGGTCGCTAAATACTAACACCCTGTATAGTATTTGCACACAAGCGAAAATAATTTTCAATAGCCCATCTTAGTAGCTCTCTAACTTCCAATAATCGTTCATCAACTCTTTTGCATACCGAAGAAATACGTCACTAAGTACTACGATGCAATTTGTTAAAATTTTCATAAAAATCAAGTTAGCTGTAAAACGGTAATGTTTACACCAGTCGAAATAAATGATCTATACGCCAAATTTGTTGCTGAATTCAATTGTTTGAAAAAAAATTGGGTAATCCATTAAAAAAAATGAAGTTGATTGTGCTTCCGGCGAAACCGGAAATAGAAAATATGTACTAATATTTTCTAAAAGTTTGCCCCCATGCCCAAAATAACTCTGCAAATTTACAAATATGGAAGTTGCTTAGTTGCTGAGATACGGCTAACGTAAGCTCGTCCTGTTACACCCTGTATAATATCTCAGTCCTACCGTAGTCTTATTTTCCATCAAAATATCATACAACTAGATTAGTAGCTACGGTCGCCAAATTATCGATGATAATCCATTTCCAAAAATTATCATAGTACGCATTACATACAGGCTAACAACTTGAACTACGAAAGCCTATTGATTGGAGAGGGTGGTGGGAGTTAAAATTAAATGTACCCATTTTTAGTATTATCAAACTTTCTCCTATGTGTTTTAAAACGTTGCTGGTTGCTTATTTAGCTACTTATAATATGTTTTTGAATATAAACGTGTAGAATGTGTTAAAGAAACCACTTTATAATTTGCACTTTTTCTTTAATTGTGTATTCCATTAGGATAAAGCTTGATGGTTTGGTAAAGTATTTGACATAACCACCAACATTCCTGTCATATACCTAAACAGTTGACAATACGTACTAAAATGAATACTTTTAATACCTCCCACTACCTTCTCCTATCAATAGGCTTTCGTAGTTCCAGTTGTTATCCTGTATACCTAATTTCAGCATAATATGCATTGTAATAAATTATTAATTAACAAATACACGCCTTCTAACACAACATGCATGTATGTATATAATTCCGATGTGGGGATAAATATTTAAACGTCACAGGAAATAATTCATGCGTGAAACCAGTAGATGCCGCAATCGATCAACGTAATGTACTGGTCATTTGTGACATTAAACAGCAACTCAATGAGCAAATAATTTTACAGCTATAGGTAGTACATTCAAATGCGCAGATAAGATAAGTGTCAATTTACAATTAACTGTAGTTATCCATAAGTTGATACGTAGCCCAATGTTTTGAATTTAGACTATAATTAATATATTGTAATGTGTAATTACGACGTCGTCTTCATAGGGGTAATTAAAATTAAATTAGGTGAAAATTTTGACGTTTAAAGTACTTTTTCGAAGATAATAATATTATTTGGGCCCAATGGTGCACCGTGGCAATTTAATAAATTTTACGTAGAAATAAACGCTCTGTACGACAATCTATGTAAAAAGAGACTGTTTGTTGCTATCGCATTGCTTTTTATAGATGATTCGCAATTGTCTTTAAATTTCTTCAGAAATACCTTTTGATAGTTATCTGTCAATAACGGTAATTAACGGTCGTTGATGGATTAATTTCTACAGGTCCGGTCAAAATTTGTGTTACACAGGGTCACCGAAAAGTTGTTGATTTTAATTACCACCTACTTTTTCTTCTTAAAATTAGGCGCATTTGTGTGCAATTATGTTTATGTTACTTATTTTTATAAAATTGAATTAAAAGAAATACACAGATCAGATAGTTGGTTATGTTTCATGAATATAAAATTAATTTAGTGCTTTTTTTTATTTTCTAGATTACCTACAGCTGGATGATCATCTGTCAAGTGACAAATGAAGTTGTAAACATTGAATAAATTTGGAATAACATTACAATATATATTACTTGTTTTAGATATGCAAGCCATTTAGGATGGGTTTATCAATGTGGGGATAAATAAGTTAACTTGCAGATAAAACTTTATTCGTAAGATAATTACAATGAAACGTTTATTGACTGTTAAATAGAAGTTATCTGCAAGATAAAGCATTGTAGTTGCTAAATTTTATCTGCCAGTTACTTAACTAACACTTTTATCCTCACATTGATAAACCCACCCTTAGTAGTGTGGTAATACAGCGCCGTAGCTGACAAGCGTGTAGTGCATGGTTTTCACGAAGGCGCCTTCATTTGGGGGCGCATTTATGCATAGAAAAAACAATTACAATAAATACGTAACGCACGCGTGGGCGCGCGTTATGTGAAAATTTGTTGCTTGAAGATTCAAATACTTATTACTTTAGAATTTTAACAAATCTTCAAAAAGTATTAAGAGAGTGGTTAGTTTACTCCGACAAAGCCAATGCAATTTTTTGCTTTTGTTATAAATTGTTTTGGTCTTCTGATATACCTATATCTCTTACTAGTAAAAATGGATACAGTGATTGGATCCACTCTTCAATTAATTTAAAACGTCATGAAACATCTACTTCTCATTGAAAATCTTATTCAAATTGTTTTGATTTGACAATTGACTCCGAACAGCAAAAATTATGTAATTTAGAAGAAAACGATGGCATGCGATTATTGAACGACAATTGTTCAGTAATTGGCGAGACCATGTTTAGCGTTTCGGGACTATTCCAGCAAGTTATATGAATACAATAACGGTAATTTTCTGAAAGCAGTGGAAATAATTGGTCAGTTTGATCCGATAATGATAGAACACTTAGCAAATGTAAAAAAATCTCTTGTACTGAAAACATACATGCCTCATTACATTAGCCCTGATTTTCAAAATGAAATTATTAATCTCCTAGGTGATGCTGTTACAAAAAATATACGAAATGAACTTGAGAATGCTAAATATTATTCAATTATTATGGGGAGTACTCCTGATCGAAGTCATACAGAGCAGTTAACTTTTATTGTAAGGTTGCTCAAAGGGTGTGGCAAATATAAGAGAAAGGTTTTTAGGATTTTTTCCTTCGACAACGACAACAGGTGAAGGAATTTTCGAGTACTTGATTGATACTATTCTACCTAAATTTAATTTAAATATTAAGGATATGCGTGGCCAATGATACGACAATGGCTCTAATATGCGTGGCGCAAATGTTGGGATACAAAACCGTATTATTGCCGTTAATCCTAGAGCTACGTTCGTTCCTTGTGCTACTCATACATACTTTAAATTTAGTAGTAAACGATGCTGCAAAATCAGTCAATGAAGGTTTAACGTTCTGTAGTATATAATTTTTTCCGTCATCTCTGTACAGATAGAATATACAAAAATCAAATGCGAGTTCTCTTAATATTTAACCTGTATCAGGAACTCGTTAGGAAAGTAAAATAAAAGCTATCAGACCTCTCTTTTTCCAATTACCCGAAATCTAATGGAATTATCTACAGATCAGTCCAGGGATACTAATATAAGACAAACTGCTGATTCTTTGGCTACAAAAATTCGTTTGTTCCTTAACAATATGGCATTGTCTTTTGGAAAAGATAAACGTTGTCAGTAAACTCATTCAGAACACGTCTACAACAATAAAAGAAGTATCTTAACGCTTTAGAAAATTTGATACAATTTGTTTCCACTCAGAAAACAGGTGAAAATTTTGATATTTTAATGGAAAAGGCAAAAACTATTAACAATGAAATTGAGGAAGACACAATTTCCCACCAGTTTCTACAAACAGGATTAGAAGAAAAAGACGTCTTTTTGTATATGAACCGACAGGTGAACCAGTGGTAAACCCTACAGATTATTTTAAATATTTTTTTTATTTTGCTATTCTTGATTACACAAAAAATTCTATCGAACAGCGGATTTAACCATATGAAAAAGCATGCTATTGTTTTTAATTGTTTACTAGATGTTAGAAATATTGATCAATAGTTCAAAACGCTGTTTCGATTTAGACATACATATATTTAACGGACGAAAACGATAAAGACATTAAGGGTGCAGAGCTGTTCGAAGAAATAAATACTTTTAAATCACTGGTAAGTGAAGACACAACGCCTATGGAAATTCTAAATTATTTTGTAGCAAATAATTAATATTCTGTTTTTTCGAACTTATGTATATGTAGCTCTCAAAAGTCTTGTTACTCTCCCTGTATCTGTCGCTACTGGAAAAAGGTCGTTTTCTAAATTAAAAATTATAAAAAACTATTTACGGAGTGCAATGTCGTTTGTCAAATCTAGCTATAATTATTATAGTATATTATAATAATTTAAGTGATATTATCAATGAATTTGCAACTAGAAAAGCTATTTGTATTTTTAATATTAAACAAATTCCAAATTTTTAACGCAAGACGAATTGAAAGAAAGCAGGCATGATAATAAAATTTTTGGAAATTATAACTATAAAAACTATAATTTGACTTACCAACTTAAATGACACTATGGTATAATTATATAACACTCTATTAATTTTCACGCTATTTTACGTTAATTAAAACAAATTTTAACTTTATCACCCTTACACCTTCACCATCATCTTAACCACATCGCACCTAAAATCTAACTGCTTTTTGCATTGGCGTACACCAACAACGTTATAAGGGTGGTCAACAATAAAAAATTGAAATCGTTTTTGTGATATACCGCAACTCGATTTAATGTAAACATCAAAAATACAGTTTCAACTAGTTTAAATGACCAGAATATAACTCTATTATTTAAAAAAAAATTTTAATGGAATAACCAGTCTTATTTTATTTTTGAAAATTCCATAAAAGTCAAGACATATTTTTATTACTTAATATGTAATACGCTTGAAGGGCATACCTCATACCACAATATAAATAATTTGCACGGATTAAATTCAAAATTAGAATTACGGATCCGTTTAGCCACATGTTGTAGTTTTTATTTAACGTAAAAACGAATTAAACATTTTTGGATATAACACAGTTTTCAAGCAATTAAACAAAGGAAATATTTTTAGAAATGTTTTGTAGAAATAATAATTTGACCTACCTTAGATCACTCTTTGGTATGATGTAACATTGCACTAATTTTACATCTCTGATATGGGATATATTGTATTATTTTTAATGATTTTAGAACGTAACGAATTTTTAAATTGTAATTTCATTTGAAATAATAATATTATGTGTAAACATGGCATATGTGTGCCAAATACATAGGGGGAGATATTTCGAGGATTATCGGGCTTGGAAGCCGTTGCTAAAAAGTGCCAATCCAAAAGGTGTTCGGACATCTTGACAGAAGAAAACAAATGATTTCTAGCAACATTTCTAACTTTTGTCTAGAGTAACGCATAATTTATCATAATTTATCAGAAGTGATGCTTGTCTTTTTAGAATATTTTTGTTTTTTTTTTGAGATACAGGGTGTTGAAATTTAATTAAAAAAAAAATGTTTTTTGGAAATATCTCCGGAACCGTTTATCGTAAAGAAAACAGGTTTTGTAACTATTTTCTACTTATAATAAGCTAAGTTGTGTACGCGAATCTTTTGTTAAAGTCATAATTGAAAATTTTAGTAGTAGTGGTTGTTCTTCTCCACAACTTCTACGCCACTGCAAAAAGTACGGTTTTGACACGCCCATTTGAACCGCCAATGTTTTCTACACAAAAAAGGTACTGTTGGTCATAAGCTCTAAAGTTGACCGTTTTCGAGAAAATCAACTTTTATGTTGAAAAACGTAGTAAATTTTTTGAAATAAAAGTTTTATTTTACTAAAACATTAGAACAAGTAAGACAAGCAAACGTTAACAACAGTTATTAAAAAAATCAGAGAACACTCGATTTTTCGAGAATTCGTAAAAGGATTAATTATTAATTAATATGTTGGAGTACGTTTTGGCGACCAAGAACTTAATATTTTCAAATCGCACCCACCATATTTTATTACTTAGTCGTCTTCGGCGACTAATTTTACATCTTCCAAACCTTACATTTACTATACATTGATAGTTTAGGAGATAATTAGGCTTTTTTTAAATACACACATAACTCATCGATACTTATCCAGGGTGCCATGGAAAATAAGCGTTCTGAAAGATTTATTGTCAAACTTTAACGTCAAAGTCATACTTGGTCGTTTGATGCTCGTGAGTTAATAATTATCCGTTAAGTGCCTTTATATTATTGCTATAAAGTGTTAAACTGAATAACAATAACGAACACAATGTTTACAAAATTAGGAAATTCTTAACTGTTAACTGGATACAAAGAATTAAAAAAAATAATCATTTTAACTCTTCCTAAATTATGACAAATTTACAAAATTAAAATCCGATTTAATGTTTGGAAAAACTTGCTTTGAATGATACTCAATTTTGTTTCACATTTTCATCGCATTTGTTGTATGAAGCTGTTATTTTAAGGCTGGAGATTCAGTCCACGAATTTTAGCATTTTCAAGAATTTCACTGTAAATAAACTACAAAGTAATTAACTAACATATATATCAAAGTGGTCCATCACGCTTTCTACATTATGTTCGTAAATTTGCCTAAGGTGTCACTGGCTTACGGCGAGAAAAAGCTAGAAAATTTCCGATGTAAGGGTTCGGCAGAAATATGATTATGAATTTATTTTTATAGATAGGGCTATTATTTTATATTTGTTTTATAGCTGAAATGTTAATCTATGCTTCCATAATGCTACATTTTTGAAAAAGTCAAATATTGTTTGTAAAAAATAGGGTAAACAAATTTAATTTAAAAAAAGTGGCTCGATAGAAGCATAGTATTATTCTTTAAAAAAGAATTGGCGAAAACCACATTGAAATTTATGGAATAGTTACTTTGTAATCTGTTTTCTACGAAACCCCTGAAAACGCTAAATTCTGTGACTGAATCTAGAGCCTTAAATGTGTTTGTGGACATTTACAGGACGTCTTATGGATGTTATAAATGAACATTGTAGGGATGTCTTTGAAACTACATCCATAAGATGTATTTTTTATGTATTTAGGCCCTGTAACGTTCTCATTACTTTTGAGCGCCAATATGCAGAACATTTAGAGCGGCTGAGGCCAGTTAGAAAAGAGATAGTTCTAGAGTGGGGCGGTTTTAAAACATATACAGAATTAACGCATTAGTAAGCGTGCTATTCCGTCAGGTCTATGTTTGACGTATAGTAGTAGACGGTAGTTTGTTCTCTTTATATGTATCATCTTTCACTGCCCGGTATTAGTATTTCGTCTTCCCCACTATTTTTTGATTCTTTAGACGATGTGGGCTTGGCAGCATTTTCTTTTACGACCTATAATCTAGCGTAATTTTAGCAAATACGTTGGAAATGTCAAAGCCGCTAGTCAATAGTTGTTGCAACGATCTTGCGCATCTTTGTCCTAATACTGGCTAGAAGGCATGGCAATTGCAAACCAATCAGCTATGGGCATTGTTTCTGTTTGTCTCGTACTGCTTATGCGTTATAAAATCGTGGAACACTAGTGAAATAGGTCCGACCTCTACGAAGAAGTAGTAGATATATAATAGCGACTATATAAAATGAAATCTAGAATAAAGTACAAATCGGATACTATCTTTCGAAAAAAATTATCAGCCAATTTATATTATCATTATTTGGAAATAGTAAAAAAAAAAACAGCAAACAAGGAGAGAATAAACTCAAAAAGTAGTATGATTTTTCAGGCCTGCCACATAATACATTTTAGAACATGAAAAGGAGTATTGTAAAATATCAATGTTACTCCCACATGTTGAGTGACATAAAGAAAACTAATTTCCTTCGTGTACCATACATAATGTGCCTGATACGAGGACAATAATCGCTACCATTTCTTCATCCTTTCGGTTAATATCTACGATCTTGTAATAAATAGAGCGGATATTATATACGAACGGCACCAGTGAAAGATGGAAACATGATGAAAGACAATTACGTCAGAATGGCAGAGCAGGAAAGAACTTATGGAATAGAGGGGAAGTCCGTACAGTCTATATTATCCTGTATATGACAAAAACCTACCATTATTGTATCGATATTTTTCATAGCCGCCGCCACCTAAGAGTACACAATTCAACCTAAATGGCGTCAATTAATCTTCTCTCTTCCCGTGCGATGATTAATATCTTAAATGTGGAAATAGCAAAGGCAAAAAAAGTGGAGAACAGACATATCCTTCATTCATTCGTACAAGGTTGGCAGGGACGGGACGCGCGCGCGCGCTTCTATCACACCGTTTTACTGTGGAAATTCGATGTCCTTATTTCGCGCATAACGCCCTCTCATAAATCACGCTTCGTATAACACACCATCCTCATTCGACATAATAAAGCTTAAGACAAACAACTTTCAATTAATATCCCTCGAATCGTTTACTGGATTAAACGACACAATGTGCAACTTTAGCTGAAAAAATACAGGATGACTGTGTTTAAGTACTTTAATAATTACGTCATTCGTATTAACCCATTTATGCCGAAAACTCATCGGTCATGAAATTATAGATTTTACTAAACAATATCGCATTATAGGCTTACATGTTAGCATGTAAAACGGAAATGTATTTTCTAGCTAAAGGAAAACTAGGTGGAAAATGGTATACTAAATGTAGGACACTAGGCATAAAAGGTATGAACATTGTTTGAACTAGTTTTAATTACAAGAGTATAAAGATATAAAATTTAACGATTAGTGTGAAAAATAACAAAGCATTTGACATGTAATCCAATGTCACATTTCCTACAACGTGTAGTTGTTTTCGTATGGCATTCAGCGCATCGCGTTTGTTTTTCTTGTGGAATAACATAATGCTCGATAGCATCGTGTACCTTAGTGCGTCGTTCTGAATAGCTGCAATCTCTAGAATTAGTCAAGAAACAAATGATAAATATACTTTAGTTACCTGTAGCGGAAGCGTGGCTTCTATTATAGTCCTTCCGTTTTTTATGTTGAGATAACGTTGTAATGGCAATGCTGCGTCGGAATTTCAAAAGATCATGTTCACCGCCCCAAACTCTATGAAGTAGCCAAGCATTATTTATGGCTAAGTCGATGCAGTGAGAAACAAGGCTAAAATACCACTTCTTTCCTCTAATTGAAATTCTGTATTTGGCAATATTTTCATCGGACCTGTCAACACCGCCCATATTTCTATTATATAGAGAAATCACATGCGGTTGAGAGATTTGAACAATTTTTTTATCTTTCCTGGAATATCGTTTAGTAGAATGAATAGGATTTACGCCTGCTTCGTTTGACAAACAGCACACTATATTATTGTCATTCCACTTCAAGGCAATTATGTTGGAGCCTTTAATTTTTTGGTAGTCGAAGTAACCCCGGTTTTGCTTTTTCATTACTTTATTATCAAGTAGAGGCTTCCCTGGGAGACGATTCTCCCTAACAGTACCTGTACCAAATAATTTACGCTTCGATAATTCTTCTAATAAAGGTACAGAAGTGAAATAGTTATCAAAATACAAGTGAAAAGCGGTATTAGGCCACCGCTCTTGTAAGACATTGGCGTAATTGAGAACTATTGTTGCTCCAACGCCAAAGTCTGAAGTTTTCTCTATAGAAGCTCCTTGATATGGGTCAAACCATATGACATACCCTAATCTGGTCGTTCCTGTCCAAAGCTTGTAACCGTATCTTATCGGCTTTCCGTGGATGTATTGCTTACACCCATGACGGCCGTAATACGGCACCATGGCTTCATCGACAGAATGATCTTGTTCATGAGGAGCTAGCTCTAAAAATTTTTTATTCAGATGTTCAAAAAGAGGTCTCAGTTTGGCAAATTTATCTTGTTGGTTCAAGGCAGCGTTATCAACAATATGAAAGTTTGATAAAATATATTCGAACTTGTCTCGTGTAATTGCATCGCTCACTAAGCTGTTGTGAGCGTCTTTTTCTCGTTCCCAAAACATTCTACGTCTCGGAAGTTGTACGTATCCACTGAGGATTAACACGCCAAGAAAAGCTTTTAGCTCGGACATTTCTATGAGTTGTGTACGGTTTTTTGTTTGAGCATAATACTGAGTTTTTTCCACTATTAGTTGAAGTAAACTATGATCAAAAAATAAAGAAAATAAATCGATTGGTGACATTCTATTGCCTACTATAGTTTCATTTTCAAAAGTGGACGTGTCAGGAGTCAAGTCAATATTTTCCCAGTTATATTTTTTCTTATCCTTAGCATTATTATTTCTCATATGTTTGGAAGATTTCATAAAAGTAGATAAGGGTATATCATCAAATTTTACTTCAGATACGGCACCAAGTTGAGATCCCGGCAAATTATTGAGAGAAAGATTAAATTCGTCTCCGGAATCTTCATCTGTTTGATCTTCACATGCATTTACTGGAGGATATAAAATTATTTCTTCCGTTTTTCTACAAAAGTCTTCATCATCTTCAATCATAGTCAGTGCTTCCTGAAGAGTAAGTCCTCTAAAATAAAAAGAGAATTAGATCTTATATGCCTAGTACATATAGTAATATGTAGGACGCCTACGTTTGACAGAAAAATAAAGGTATTTACAGTAAACGTAAGTAAAAGAAATAAATGACACTAAAACATACATTATTTATCTAACTTATTATAAAGAACAGTAAAAGCAAATATTCTATTATAGATGAAATAATTACATACCTTTCAAATCGTACGCCGATATCTTCCATCTTGTGAAAATACACAAACTTATTTATTTATAAAACACTTAAAAGGATTGTGTTCACTTTGCAATCTACCTCATACAAAAGCATGCGCAGTACTAAACTCACACACAAACTGTGTCGTCAATAGACGAAACAGATTTTGCAAGTTGAAACATGATTTAGCCGTACTACATATAGAACACTAGGCATAGCTAAGTAATATGTATTAATTCCACTGAATTCACACCAATACGTAAAATATTCAATAATTTTTAAGTAAACACAGTTAAAAGCATACACGTTCGTCCACGTTGATTGTAAGGGAGAGATATTTTCGTATTGGAGAACGGGCTATGTTTCTTTAATCCCACACTAACAGTTTTATTTTAAAATTACCAATGAATATATCTACATTATGACTTATAAGTACTCTTTTAATCCCAGATATATTTCCACATGTAGGTCAAATAAAACAATTAAAAAATTAAGTCATAAAAAATCAATGTATTCCTTCTTTCTTTGGCAAAATTGACGTTTAATACGTGACAAATAATATTAAAACATATAGCCGTGCCTATCAACAAAAATATAGCTAAAAACCTAGTCAAGAGCTTAAATTAATAAAATTCAGGCGTGAGTTAAATTATTGTAAATGACGCTTAAATGATCAATATCGGTTCTAAGTTTGATGTATGACTTCATAAATTAATCCTTTTTTATAATTAGCTTCCTTTTTCAAAATCTTAGTATAGCGTCTGAATAATTTTACGTGCCCAAGCTTTTATGTTTCATAGTATAAGAGATAGAAAAAACATAAGAATCAAAAATACTCTACATCTAATTATTAATTATATTACATAATCAAATATACAAATTACACAAAAATAAAAGCGCATCACAAAACAGTTTTATTATTTTAGATACAAGGGGTATATTATTACTACATATTCTTAAAGAGCTTGAAATTCTCTTTACAATGATACCAAAAAAATTATCATTATCTTGAAAATTGCAGCCACCATAGTGTTTTTTAATTTAATGTTTGTCAAACGTTACAATTTATTAGCAACCTTAGAAAACAAATACAAACAAAAGAAAACAAAAAGCGGATAGTTGGCCATTTTTGTGCATTATTTGCACCTGTCAAACCATTATTCAGTGTAATAATAATAATACTTTTTCAATGCAAGCAAATAATAAAAAGTTTGACAGGTGCAAACGATGCACAAATATGGCCAACTATCCGCCTTTTGTTTTCTTTTGTTTGTATTTGTTTTCTAAAGTTGCTAATAAATTGTAACGTTTGACAAAAATTAAATTTAAAAACACTATAATGGCTGCAATTTTCAAGATAATGATTTTCTTTTTGGTATCATTGTAAAGAGAACTTCAAGCTCTTTAAGAATATGTAGTAATAATATACAAATTGTATTTAAAATAATAAAACTGTTTTGTGATGCGCTTTTATTTTTGTGTAATTTGTATTTTTGATTACGTAACATAGTTAATAATTAGATATAGAGTATTTTTGATTATTATACTTTTCTTCTATCTCTTATACTAAAAAACATATAAGCTTGGACACGTAAAACGTAAAACCAATCAGACTGTATAATATATTTGGGAGTTTCCAGAATATGTCAATTATTACCGATCTGCAAATCTTTTAGATGTAGAGAATTTAGTATGGAAAAGACTCTTCTAAGGTGACATAATGCAACAGATAGTAAGCAATGTGATCACGTGAAAGAGAAGGTCGGCTTGCAATCGGAACTTTCAATGCAGCAGAAATGAAGACTACTCACGCTGACCACAATAATGACAAACCTATTTTACCAAGTCCTTCCTCGGGTTTCTAATAGTAACCTGTGCATGTTTCTGGCTCGATGACTGATGTGTTTTGGTAATAGTTGGTGTCGTCAACATTTTAACAAGAAAAATTTAGCGAAAGCTTATTGGTGTAAAAGGCTGTCTTATTTTGCCCTGATTTTCCGTTATTCTCTTACACATATCTTAATGATACAAGTTTACTACCTGAGTTTATATTTCAATATTATCTTTACTGCTAGCTCAACTGTGGTACCGATCTCGCGAGATGTGTCACAGCGCCACCAACAAGATTCAAAATCCGGACCATAAATGCTGCACTATCTATCACCAGCCGTTCTTACCTTTGCGGTTATTAACCCATACTGAAGTTTGGCACGAGTTCAAATTAAACTGTTTTTTATGGATTTACATCGTTATTCAGTACAATGTTTATATTCTTGCGCTCTTTAAAAATTTAAGTTTCAATTTCATGGTTTCAATATTTTAACGTTTTCTTATCAATTGGTTGAATATAACGTTTCGCGGCCGTGAAATTGTCGAATTGTTACTTGCACCGCTTTTCATAGTAGCAGCTTCTTCCAATAGTATTTTAAAGTTTCTTTCGGTCCTCGTTTTATGAAGATGTTTTCACTGGTACAAACAATTTTGCTTTGCTTCAATATCTAGTTTCGACCATATTTGTGACACGACAGTTTTCACAATACATCTAACAAACAAAAGCAGAAAAAGACCATACAAAAGTCAACTGATAGGTAGCACAAGATTATTCACATGTACAGCACTCTTATTGTTAGTTAATTTTTATAGTGATTAAGGATCTGTAATGTGGGTCTTTCATTGTGACCAGAAAATGGAATATGTGTTTTGTGTAACAGTATAGGTCATCTCTAAGAGCTCGAATTAAAATTGTAGCTATATGAGGTGTTCCGCAAGTAAGTCATGAATCGAAATAATTTTCTTTAACGGAACATATACTGCCCATTTAAACGTGTTTGGTTATTTTTTGTCTGTTAACAAACACCAGCAATCTCGAAAAAAGAATTTTTTAGTAGTAGTATTTTAATTTTGTGTTACCAGACTTTATCTCAACAGCATTGTTATACGGGCTGATGCTTTTTCGCATACCTACATTTTTTTATGGAACATCCAATATATGTAATATTTTCCTATACATAAATGAAACACTTATACCTAACGGCAATGTGATAATGATTTTCTATCCGCTTCAGATAAAAGCGTATGACACAGAATTGAAATACTGCTACTAAAAAATCATTTTGCGGGGTCGTTGGCATTTGTTGATAAACTAAACGTAACGAATGCCTCTGTGTTTCAGGTGGATGTATATGTCATCCTCCAATACGCACACACAATGAATGTGAAAGCGGTGATCAACAGACGAATTCACATCATGTCCGATAGCCAAGCTGCACGTCTAGGCTGGTAACGGAGTGCCTCGACGAATTGGTGGAACTTTCGAACCGGAACAAGGTCTGCTTGACTTGGATACCGAGCCATCAAGGGATCGATGGCAACGCAAGGGCTGACGAACTCGCAAAGAGAGGGTCACAGATGGCGATGTACGGCTCAGAACATGTCTTCGGAGTTACGAGGAAAACGGTCCGGAGATGCACAAGCGACCGGGTCCGTACGAAACAGCAAGAATAATGGGGAGCTATACCCGGTGTAACACATGATAAAACCTTTACAGGGAAACCATGCAGCAAGAGAGCTAGAGAACTACTACAGCTTAATAGGAAACAGGTCTGCATTGTTACGGGCCTAATGACCGGACATTCTGCGGTGAAAGAACACCTACACAAAATCGGAGTGTTTGACGGGGATACAAAGTGTAGACTTTGCGAGATAGAACCGGAGACAGCCGATCATATACTACGCGACTGCGGGACACTAGATCGCAGAAGGTAAAAGCTATTTGGGAGATCGAAAGGAGGCCCAAAGACATGCTTTACCCACTCGGCTAGTGACCTGTAGTGATTAGTGGAGGGGAATACGGTCTTAGAGTGGGTGACTGGAATATACAGACGTGGCAGGATAAGCCTGAAGGCTGCAGTACCTTACCGATGACTATAGGTCGGCCGGGTCTGGTATGGGAAAAAAAAACGTAACGAAACGTATTTAAATAAGTTGCATTTTTCAAAAAAAATCCACAATCAATTCTGGACTACGATACATCACCAATTGTGCCTTTTCTAAAGAAAAGAATGAAGGCAATTAGCAATAATACATGGTGCACAATAAAAAAAATATCTTCGGTTACATTTGCTTATGTAAGGCACTGTGTAGTTATAAATAATTTGAGTTTGAGCTCCTGTATAGACGCCATATACACGTAGGTTCAGGTCAGAATGCACCATAGGCAGTATGAATTGCAACAGCGTATCCCTCTCTTCGCATTATACCTTGTGTCTAGCGAAGCACACGCATCCACAATTCAGTTGAATTTAAACCGAGCGAGGATGCAGTCGTTGGCATATTCTCGTCAACTTGACGGCTATCTTTAATGCGACACTCCGGTTGACACATTACCCTGCCGTGTGGAAATCCGCTAGGATAATTCCCGCCCGAAAACCTAAAAAGGACGCTCACTCTCCTGAGAGTTATCGACCTATATCGCTGCTGCGCACGATGAGCAAAGTCCTAGAGACATTGCTCCTCGGCCGGATCTGCGATCATTTGGAAGATATCCAACTCATGGATAACGACCAGTTCGGTTTCCGACCTGCACATTCGACAGCGCTGCAGCTCTTTAGGATCACGGATCACGTCACTACTGCCTTTAACAGGAACCAGACGACCGTAATGGTTTCCCTGGACCTGGAAAAGGCGTTTGGCAGGATCCGCCATGAGGGCCTGCTGTCGAAAATGAAGGGGGCCGGTTTCCAGCCGCGTATCCTGAAGACCATCAGATCATATCTGGACAACCGAAGATTCCATACCATCGTGAATGGTACGGTATCTTCGGAAAGACAGATGCGTTCTGGAGTTCCGCAAGGCTCGGCACTAGGCCCGACGTTGTTCAGTATCTACGTCGCGGACATTCCCAAGCCAACAGACCACCGAGTGCTCAACGCGATTTACGCCGATGACACCGCTGTGGTGGCCACATCGACGAACCCCGAAATCGCCGTCCAGCTTGCTCAGGCACAGTTGCAACGGATAGAAGGGTTCTTCGAAACATGTGGCCTCTCTATTAACCCGAGGAAGACGCAAGCGATTGCGTTTACTCGGGGGAGACGTCCCCCGCCCAGGAAAATCACCGTCTCCAGGACGGAGATTGACTGGAGTGGGAAGATCGAGTACTTGGGAGTGCTCCTGGACAGGAAACTGACCTTCTCGGAGCATCTAGGTAGAGCCAGGAACAGAGCCATCGGACGGATGTGCCAGCTGTTCCCTCTCCTAGCTAACCACAAACTCTCTCCAAAAATGGGCGCGATGCTGTATAAAACACACATCCGCCCAATCCTTACCTATGCCAGCCCAACCTGGGCGACGGCAGCTCCTATCTATTTTACCAACCTGGCGCGAGTACAAAATCGTGTAATGCGAATTGTATTCCGCCTTCCTAGACGCACCTCGCTGGTAGTCCTCCGACGACTCACAGAAGCGCACGTCCCAGACCTGTCAGACTTCCTGAGAAAACTCAACCGAGATTTCTTCAGGAAGACCCTGGCTAGCAGCAACCCATCGATGAGTAACGCTAAGGCGCAAAAGTTCATGGGGAGAACTAAACACCGGACCACCACGGAAACACTCCGGCTAGCGTGAACCGGTATAATTATACATACCCGAATACTAACACCTTTTTCTGTGTGATTACAGGTACCAGGACAGCGTAGGAGCCCATTAGAAGACTCCGAGGAACATCAAGAACTACACCAGGACCGCCAGCAGGACATCCAACCGAAAGTGGAGCTGGAAGAGGAGTGCCCCTCAGCAGAGGGGAGCGGAAGACCATACGCTAGTCGTTGGCATATTCGTTCTGTGCGAATCGACGATCGAACTTGTGGCGCATGACTAGTGCGTTGCCACATCGCACTGGGTTCCATACGTATATTGTAACTTCATATGGTGCATTGTGAGCTGAACCTACGTGTATATTATGCAGTAGCTACATTTTGAGTAAATTCCCTTATGTGGCGATTATAAGATACAGAAAAATTCGGAAAACTCTGTATAAGTCGCACTATATTCTAACTTAATATAAATAGCAAGTTGTTTATTTTTTCTTGCCGCCGCAGCCTTAATATTCCGGACGAATATTCGTCATGTTGCAAGAAAAGTTAAAAACTTTGCCCCGTCGAGCTACCTAATTAACAAATGTCTTAATGGGGACGTCTTTCATTACTCACCATTTTCATTGCAGCGAATTTAAACGGGGCCTTATTATGTTGGACTAGTGTTTATACTGTTTAATCAAACAAATGTATAACGTAGAAGAATTTTTTCTTTGGCGTTTTTTTAAATTTGTCTTTATGTAGGAGACGGGTCTTCTTTGAAATATGAATATCGATTGCTATTTTCATAATTAAAATGCTTTTAACATAATAATAATTCTTCACAGGTATTGAATCAAACTGGAAAAAAGAATTCCTTGGCAATATGCACGTTGGATGTTTAAATAGACAAAATATACATACAGTGACTCACAGTGAAACTGATGCACTGGTATATAAGTTGGTAAGTAGCCGAAAAAGTTAGGAAAACTAATTATTTGGGAAGAGTAAATTGAATATATTACCTACTAAAAATAAAACAGAACTAATTTGAACAGGTATTACGAATTATAAACAGATAACGTTACATATTCAACATCACAGTGAAAGTGATCCATCTACAATAATAATGAATTAATTATTGATGAAAGTTTTAAAAAACTCAGGTAGCACGAAAACGTTTTTAAAAGTTAAATAAAGGTTACTTGCATCGTTCAACATTTATAAACTTTAAAATAACGTTCCCTAAACGTTACTCACTAAACGTTAATTAACGTTAAACAGATATCGTTATATTTGGTTACTTTGACGGTGAAAATATAACACATATTTGATACGTATAAACTTTTTAATAGATAATGAATATTGATACGGAGTTTACGTTGTAGAAATTAGAAAATTAACTTATAACTGTTTATTTACCTTCCTATTGTTTTGATAGAGTACGAATATACATCATATTCTTCACTTTACTGCTATTCATTTAATTCATCGGATATGTTAGGTACATATTTTTGTAGTTTCATCATTATCAGAAACTACGCTATGGCAATTGAGTGACGTCAAAATTTAATGTATTGTATTCCTTTGTAAAATATTTTCCAACTGTAATAAAATGCTTCTCGTGTAACATTTACAGAACATTTATAGAACGTTAAATTATAACGTTTTATTTTTGTGACATTAAGACGTTTCCTAAACGTTATATAAACGTGTTTGCTAACGCTTAGGAAACCTTTTTAAAACGTTTTACAAAGGTTACATGCTACCTGGGAAGCTATTCATACTTAGTGAGGTTTGCGTTAGGTTTCATAATTAATTATAATTTATTCGGAACACATTCTAGTCCTATCATCAGGCGAAATACTGGTACTAGACAGTAAATTCTGTTTAAGGATGTTGAAGTTCATAAATCTATCCATAGTATCTTCAATAAAATGAAGGTTTCCAACACTAGCAACAAAAAACAGCCCCAGACCATTACATATCCACCTCCATGCTTAACAGTACATTTTAAATATTGCGGTTTTAATACTTTATTCTTTTTCTCCACACATTAGCCTTCCCATCTGAGCCAAGAAGATCAAATTTGTGTTTATCGCAGAAGAAAAGTTTTCCAAAAGTCAAAATCTTTATTTTGGAGCTGTTATATGAACTCTAAGGGACTTCTTTTATTCTTCTCACTTATACATGGATTTTCTTGGTTATTCGTCAGTCCCAATTGGCACTCCCCAGAGCTCTTCGAGCAGTTTCTGCATTTACAACTTTTCCCATAACATGTTTCACCTCCAGCGTTAACTTAGGAGCATTTAACAGTGGATTATTTTTGGATTGTCTAACAATCCACCGTCCGTCATGAACGTTAAAATATTTGTTTGACTTATTTTGCAGTGGTTTTTCACTGTTACTGTTTTCGTACGATGTACGAACAAAACTCCAGCTAAGTCACCAGACAGAAACATTATCGAGAATTTGTGGGATATTCTTGAAACAAAATTGCGTAGTCATCGAATATCCAACATTAACAACCTAGAATGCGCTGTTACAAGAATGGAAAACTATTTCTCCTGATGATAGGCGTAGAATCTGTTCCTAATAAATGTCAATTTATTATTAAACCTAAGCGAAAGCCCAGTAAATATGACCAGCCTTGTTTTAACTTTCATCAATAATTAATCCATTATTATTGTAGGCGCATCATTTTCGCTGTGATGTTGACTATCTAACCGCTGTAATGTTATCTGGTTAGAATTCGTAACACATGTTCGAATTATGTAGTTTTCTTTTATTTTTAGAATATATTTGAAGAATAAAGATATAATATATTTAATTTACTTTTCCCAAATAATTAACTTTTCCTGACTTTTTCAGTTACTTACCAAATTATATACCACTGCATTATTTTCACTGTGTCACTGTAAGGTGCGCAAATTTCGATGTTTTAATAGGGGATCTCGGTAACTATAAGAGGTATCAAAAAACGGACCACGCATCCTCGATCTGCTTTTTTCGAGAAAAGGACGATGGTGAAAACCAAATTTTGGTATCGGCTTTCGGTTTCGAGTTATCCGTGAAAATTCGATTTTCCCATTTCCGTTTTATCACGATATCTCGGCTATTTATGAAAATTGACAAAAATGACTTTTACGTTCTTGAAGCACTTTTTTGATTAGAATGCAGTGGCGTTAGAGATTTTTGAAAAAATTTTCGAAATTCGAGGTAGGACATAAAGTTTTATTTTTTTATAAGTATCGAACATATAGTTGGCTATGATATCATTAGAAGGAGGATTTTTGTTCCATTTCAATGATATATCATGTGGGGTCTTTCCGTTCATTTTCACTGTATTATAGCAAAAAATTAATATTTTCCTTTGATTTTCATCATTTCATTGCTTCTTGTTAGTAGGCGTGTGTCATTCAACAAACATGAATGTGTCAGTAAATTTATAAATACCTAGTATCAATAGTTTAAGTTGATTATTTGATTGTTGCTTCACCTTAAAATTATAAATTTGCGATGGCTTATGAAAATTACGAAAAGTATGATATTTATGTTGAAATGCTTTATTCTCAATAATAATAATGCTGAAGCTGTATGTGAAACATATATTAATCGTTACCCGAAAAGAAGGCAACTTAATAAATCTATTTTTGGAAGACTGAAAGTTAATCTCATTAATTTTGGAACATCTAACAAATCAAGATCGACGAATCACGCATATTTTAAATTTCATGCTGAGAATAAATTATAACATGATTAAAAATTATTTACAATAATAGATGTTCGAATTGGCGCCCATTATTTACAATACATAATTCGCACCGTCTTGAAACGCTTGCTGATTTGGTTTTCACCATCATCCTTTTCTCGAAAAAACAGATCGAGATCCCCTATTAAAACATCTAAATTTGCCCATCCTGTACATATGGATATACAGGCAAAAAGATTTATATAATTTTGTTTTAGTTATACAGGGTCAGACAAATGTGTGGGATTACCAGATTTCTGACAAAATTATGGGTTCTAATAAAGAAATAACCTTAGTTTAGTTAGTTTTTGTAATATTTTCATTCTACTCTAGCCCATATGTAGTTTGGTTTTCTACAACTTGCATGGTGTCGAGATATGACGTCATCGGTAGTTTTTTTTAATGGATCAGCCGGTATATTTTAACATTTTTGGATAGACTCCACTCACCTCGTCGGAAAATAAAATATTATTGATAAAGTTACCAGTACGATCAATCATATTCATCATTTCCTCACAAAAGTGCATCCTTCTATCGAGATCATATTCGGTTAATTCTTGTACTAAATGTACTTTACGGATGAAACTTATTTTTCGACAATATCCTCTTTACCGATCTCTCTCTAAATTGTGATATAAAGGCAGTATTTATAGTGATTTTTTTGGTTCTTTTTGAAGATTAATAAGAACATCCAATGCATTATCATCATTTGTAGCAGTTCTATGTCGACCATGTTTCTTACGTCCAATTTGATGCTCGTCACATTGGACGTAAGAAACGCCTTCAACTCGGCGAGATGGGACGTCATTCTTGACTCCTTGCAGAACACGTTCGACACGCCATCCTATTTACTTAGTATGATACGCAGCTACCTTAGCGACAGGAAGCTGGTCTAGGACACCGCAGGCGGGCCCTGCACGAAGAAGATAACAGCGGGAGCGGCGCAGGGTTCCATACTGGACCCCGACTTATGGAATGTGTCCTACGACGGGATCCTCCGAATGAAGCTGCCGCAAGATGTGTATCTGATAGGATACGCAGACGACGTAGCGGCAGTCATCCTAGCGCGTGACGAGGCGGATGCCCAGAGAAGGCTCAACCAGGTAATGAGAAGAGTCACCACATGGATGGACGAACACGGCCTGACCCTGGCAACGGAGAAGACCGAGGTCGTTCTACTGACCAGGAGAAGAATCCCTAGGGAGATCGAGATGACGGTGGATACGGAAGTCATAACCACTACAACTTCCGTGAAGTACCTCGGACTGCGGCTCGACAGCAAGATGACCTTCTGGCAACAGATTCAGTCGTCGAGCGATAAGGCCGCTAAAGTAACGACGATGTTGAGCCGACTAATGGCCAACGTAGGAGGACCGACGGCGAGTAAACGCCGGCTGCTAATGACCGTCACCCATTCCATACTGTTGTATGGAAGCGAGATCTGGGCTGACGCTTTACAGCAGGACAAGTACAGAAAGCGGATGGCTTCAGTACAGCGACGGGGAGCACTCAGGATCGCCAGCGCATACCGTACGGTTTCCGAACCGGCGGTGCTCGTGATCGCAGGAGTAACCCCGATAGACTTACTGGCTCGAGAAAAGAAGAGAGTCTACGAGACACGACGAGACGTCGGTGCACGACAAGCAAGAGCGGACGCTAAAGCGCTCATACGACAATGTTGGCAAGAGCGCTGGCAGAACGACACAAGAGGACGGTGGACGGCCAGACTCATCCGCAACATCACGGAGTGGATGGAGCGAGACCACGGCGAGGTAAATTACTACCTCACCCAGTTTTTCAGCGGACACGGGTATTTCAACGCATACCTGGCTCGAATGGGTAAAGCAGAGAACGCGACATGCCAGTATCGCGACTCTGCGGAAGATGATGCTCACCACACCTTCTTCGAAAGCAAGAGGTGGAGTGACTACAGAGCCGCACTACGACACGCCGGATAACGTCGTGCAAACGATGCTGTCCGGACACGACCACTGGCAGAAGATCGCCACGTTCGTCGAGAAGGTGCTGAAGGAGAAGAAGAGAGAGACCCAAGCAATGGAGGCAGCCGACCGAGGCTAACTACGAGGTGCCATCCTGAAGTAATGCGACCAGCGGTTCCGGGATGGATTCTACACCTGACAAAGTGAGGTTTTTTAGTGGATGCGAGCCCCACACACCGGGGACGGGTCTCGTCCCTGATGGTGCGTTAAGGCATTTTTCCTCACTTAAAACAAAAAAAAAAAATGTCGACCATGTTATGGTAAATTTTCAACACTTCCCATTAAACTTTTGCAACGCCCTAAACACTTTTGATTTTGAAATATTTCTTTCAGGGAACGTGATATTAAAAATATTGTATTCATCTCTAGATCTCTGTCTGTCTCCAAAACCAACCATCATTAACAAATTAATTCTTTCATCTTCTAATAATTCAAAAATCTTGATTAAGGTTATTTTTATATACAACCCATAGTTTTGCCAGAAATGTGGTGTTCCCACACATTTTCCTGACCCTGTATAACAAAAAGTAGCGGTATTAATATTTTCATAAATACAAAATATGCATCGCTCCACTACTTTTGCAAGATTAGCAAAATCTGCAGCATAAAAAAGGTAATATGAACATATACTAGGATTGATATTCAAACTAAAGTTATATTCTGTAAAGCAAATAAAAACCAGTTTTTATTAACGTGGTATTCAATCGATATACGCATTCGCATACATAGATACATAAAAATACTATTATTATTGAACAATCCACATGTTGTACTCATACAGTAGCTAGCCTACGAACATGCAGGTGTATTTATGTAAAACCGCAGCGCTTAGTAGTTCGTGCTATTATAACATTTCAACAACAAATTTCAGCAAAATATGAACAGATTAATGTATATTTTTATAAAACGTACATATACGTATTTCGAATTTATATCACGGGCGTTAGTTATTTCCGTTTAAATACTTTATATTTTTTGTACCAACGTTTTATAGTGTGCATACCTACGATTTAAACGATTTTCATGTTGATATACATACACATGTATTAAAAAATTCTGCTCTGAAATAAAAAAAAAACACTTTTATTACTAGTTTTGCATAGTGCTCTTATTGCTTAAACGAGGAATATTCTGTTTGTACAATTTTTTCACGAAAATAACGCATTTATTAATGGAATAGACTCGTCCTCGTGAAATATTTCCAGAAAAATTAGTTGGGACTTACGAGTTAAATGCTTTGGGCGGCTGCTATTTACTTGAGAACCTATTAAAAGCTAAAATATAACTTACTATATGTTTCATAATTGTGCATACTATTTTAAGACAAATTTAAATAAAATAAACCAACGAAAAAGTCAATTCAAATCTACAGTGACCATTTCAACAGAATATTCACATAAAACCAATTGCGACACGCAAATAATCTACATCCAAGCCATATGTGCATAAATCAAAAACGGAAAACTAGCATGTAACGCGAACAAAAGCGCTGATAATGTTTAGTAATAAGAAACATATGTTCATATTCTTCATATACGGATCTTTATTCACTTTGATTATTACTTTTCGCGTTCCATTTTGGGATAACAAGTTGAATGTAGCCGTAACAAGAGGATGAAATAATTAACAATATAGTCACATACAGGCAGAGAGTATATCCACCGATATAATCCGTACGTGCTCGTCAAAAGCGGACAGCATTTTAAATCAGTCCGCACAGTTAATCCTATTAGACTCAGTTATGTGCGTATATAAATCGAACCAGACCAAACAATACGGCTATAATATTCTATGTAAATAATGCAGTAACCTAGAACTGGCACACGGATTTTGAATTTGTTTCTATTGTTAAGCAAATTGGCGGATCTAGTCTACCTAATACAAAAACTTGAACATTTTTGGCTAACTCTTTCATTTCAATGTTGCCCAACGCTTCCTTCTATTTGCTAAGAAATTTTATTTTAATTTTTCATCTTCTATTGTTTTTCTATAATTTTTGCTTCATCAAAAAGTAATAAAAAAAATGTGTGGCAATACGCACACATCACTGAAATGAGTGTGCAATCAGCGGTTCCCAACTTTTTCCTCCTAACGAATTCCTTCTGAAAACAGAAACAAGTTGGCGAACTCCTGCGTCACGATTAGTAAGCCAAACAGTAATATAAAACTAACGTGGTCAATCTACAAAAATTTAATACAAAATCAATTTCACAAAACGAAAGTGTTGAAAAATTTAATGTCAATAAATAACAACGGGCAATGTTTGAAAGTTTGGGTCTTAGCTGAGGTGCTTTTTCTATATTTATCTTTCAGGTAAATTTATCTTGAAAATCGTTTCTCACATAAAACATGTCAGGGTAATAAAACCCTAATGTCCTTTTCTGACAAAATCATCTCTTACATAGTCAAACGAGTGATCTTTACAAACAGCTTTTAGAGAACTCTCACACGACAAAATGACAAGGTTGTTTTTTCCAGTATAGCTAAATAAGTATGTATTTAAAATAGCCGTTGAGAGCAAATTGTAGCAGTTTCACTTACATATATACAGGGTGATTCTCGAGAAAGGCATGTTTTCGACTTGAGGAAAGGGGAGAGTAAGTAATTTCAGTTGTACCCGTGATGTGGAAACTTGAACATCGTACGTTTGTCTTGCGACGCTTTTACGCAAATGGCGAAACACCAGACTTTCGTATACATTTTAACGTGCCGTGATCCCTGATCACAATACAATATAGCATTGGATGCACAATGTCAACATGGCAGCATCATTGCTTAAAAGGAAACCCGCAAAACCAGCAAGGACAGTTAGGACCCCAGAGAATGTTGACCGAGTACGGATCGCAATAGAGCAGAGCCCTAACCGATCGCTAACGAAGCAAACATCATCTCTCAGACTTCACCCATCCACAGTACAATAAGATTTAGTCCGGGATCTTCTATAAACTCACGGTATGTCATCAATTGAGTCATGCCGATTAGAGACGACGTACAGACCTTTGTCAACAAATTATGGAAATTTCGGACGAAAACTTTTGATTTTGGTGAGTGAGAGACCTCTACACGGTTTACGTGTGACTGTGTGGTGTGCGGTTAGTGAAATGTGGATCATTGGTCCTTATTTTTCTGAGGACAACAATGATACAATTACGGTCAGTGCACAACAGTATGTGAAAATTTTGGAAAATTATATCTTGACAAAATTGCATCCTGGCCCCATACGTAATGTATGGTTTCAACAGGATGGGGCAGCGGCCCATACTGTTTTCATTTGTATGGACATTCTCCGACGAACGTTTCCTAGAAAAGTAATTTCTCGTTTAGGAGATGTCAGTTGGCCCAATTCCAGATTTTTTCTATGGGCATATTTAAAATCTCGAGTTTACATTAACAAGCCGCACACTATACCGGAACCTATAGACGCAATTGGCGAAGAAATCAATATATTGGTAATAATGAATAAAAAATTCGTTTATAATTGCCTGAGTACTTATTATTTTAAAAAACATGCGTAAGTTGAATTCGATTTTTTTATAAAATCCTACTGAGAAAACCAAAACATTTAGATTCATTCGTTTCCAAAAGTTGAACTTGTTTATCATCTATTATTCTATAATACACACTACACACTGAAAATAAGAGTGACAAAAATTATAAGTAAAAATTATAACCTCACTTTAGTTCGCGCAATTGTGCTCATGGACTGACTATTCGTCTTGACAATACAATAAAAGTATAGTTTTTGTATTCATAACCTAGAAGTTACTTTTGCCAGTACACTATTTGTCACTGTCAACAATTCGTACCTTACCCTTTCTAAAAATTACAGTTTAGTTGATTGATTGAGAATCATTGTTAAACTACATTAGTACGACAATCAGTAATAAGTCTAAACTGCATATCGATAAAAATAAAAATGTCGTGACTACAAGAATTTTAATTATTATTTTATTAATTTAGATTATATACTTGTATTGCTATTGTGATTTTTCGTTATTACCGTTATGTTTGACTAATTTCATAATTTTATATTTGGTTATATTAAACAAGCTAATGAGAGGTTCAGTTTGTCGTTAATTACACTATTTGTAATCATGGAAATAGAGCAGTCAAAAATGACCAAATATACAGAAATAACTCATTTTTGTACAAATCCAAACATGCAAATCACGCGATTTATAAACATGAATTATACGCAGATATAAATTAAATTAATATACTGAAATCAGTTACCTCGTCAAAATTAAACTTTAATGAGAAAATTTAACAACACAAATTTGAAACAATTTTCAGATACAAAAGTGTAAAACTAATAGTAAAAATTACATATTTGTATACGTATATTTCGTTAGCAAGAGGATAAAACATTGCTTACTAAAATAAACGCCTAATTAATAATCAATTCATACATCTGCCATATCAAAAACGATATTATTTACCACAATATTGTGTTCATGAATAGGCAAAATATTATTTCGAATATCGATTGTTCTCCACGAATGCAAATATAAACTTCATTGACAGCTACAGAACCAATAAAATAACATACTGTAGATACATTTTAATTGAAATTTTGCTGAAACTGTTTACATTCAGCTTGAATGCAAATGTTAAAAGTTAGTTGACTGTTTTACTACTGTAGTGCCTCCGTATGTTTAAATTGCGGCCACTGCCCCTATTTATCTAACAAAGAAAATGTTGGCAACACCATTTGTTTTCTTTTGTGTACTAGTGAGTTTCTAGCGAAATACGTAGACTAGGTACAAATAATTTTGCTTGTTTTATTTCGAGCTAATACTAAAATTCTAGCAGATGTCTCTTCAATGTTTGTTGTAGCTACTAATTGATGTTGATTGTGTATGTACATACGTCATAATATTTTACACGAAAAGTATTAACTGGAATTTTGTTTAAGGCTATAGCGTTACGTAGTAGGTATGTACGTTCTGCTCAATTTTCTCGTAGGTACTAATTTTTTGCAGCCTTGGCGAAAGTTGTTGCAGTAACGAGGTAACACAGAATTAGTTTTGGATAAGGGTAATACTATGAATTCTAATATGGATGTATTACTCTCAGCAATAATCTGAGGGTAGATGTCATCCAGTTGACGTTTGATATGTGCACTAACAGATCAATACAAATCTACAAGTCGCAGTGTGAAATATTCTCGCGAGACTTTGATTAAAAATTGGTGCATGGTAAGTTGAGTACAGACAAGTTTTCCACCATTAATAATAATAATAATAATATTTATTAGCCATACGATGGCGTGCGATATTCGCTTCATTGTTGTAATTAATAAAATACGTATGTATATATAACGCACTACACAATACTAAAATAAAAAATAAATAAAAAAATTAAAGACAACATATGTATTAGATACTAAGTTCGTACATCGCTCCATTGCCACTAATTCAGACGACTAACCGTCAATTACCAGTTCAAGAAATGATCGATGTCATATATACATATGTACATTGATCAATAAAATATTATTTTCTTTTTTGTTTGAAATTATGGACAGTCGGAATGGCTCTTAATGGTAGCGGCAGTTTATTAAAAACCTTAATACACATATAGCTTGAACTCCTTTCAAATAATGAAGACTTATGTAAAAGGCGGAGTTCCTACATAGCAGTTAGAACCGAATATAACTATAGTCGTATCATCGGCATATTGATAAATGTCATTAATATTAAACTGAATGTTAAGATCGTTTACATATAATAAAAATAATATAGGTCCCAAAATAGACCCTTGCGGAACACCACGTGTAAGATTAATTGCATTAAAAGATGATACTTGTCCGCTATTACAAATTGTAACTAACTGTTTTCGATCTTTTAAATAATAATAATAATAATAATAATAATAATAATAATAATAATAATAATAATTTATTAGCCACTGATCATATGATATGGGCTTTAGTCAGATAAGATATATACAATATAACAATATATACATAAAATAAAATATGAGAAAAAAGAAAAAAGAAATATACATATATATATATATATACGCATTCACCCACATACCACAGATACAAACATACACATTATGTATTGTCAGCGCAAACATTACAACAGCGCATCCAATTTGCATATGCCACCAATCTAAATACCACCAACAAAATCCCGAATGCTGTAAACACAACTATCTACCAGAAATCTTTTAAGCGCGAATTTAAACGATCTGGGATTATCTATACTTGTTATGTTAGTAGGCAATTTGTTAAATATCTTAATACATATGTATTTTAGGCTTTTTTCAAACAGAGATAGACGATGTTTGGGAATGCTCAGTGCTTCAGCATTTCTAGTTGCGTAAGATACATTTATGTCAGCATTCCGAATAAACAGTGAACGATGCTTATGCACATACATCGCACACTCAAACAAAAATAGTGAAGGCAAGGAAAAAAGGTTATATTGCTTAAAGATTGGTATGCACGAGTCGGTTCTATGCAGTGAAAATATATTTCTAATTATGCGCTTTTGTAGGATAAAACATCGAATAAAATGAGATGAAGGACCCCAGAAAATTATGCCATACCTCAGGCGCGACAACACATGTGCGTGATAAAACATCAGCAGTGATTCAATATTAACACAGGCTTTAAGTTTATATATCGCATAATTCAGTGAGCACAACTTAAAACACAGTGAAGTTATATGATATTCCCATGTCAGCAAGCTGTCGATTAAGCACCCCAGAAATCTAGTATTGGTTTCATTGGGAATAGTGCTAGTACCCAATTTTACTAAAATTGATTGGCTCGGAACACGCTTCGAGGATGAAAACGGTATCAGACTGGTTTTGGACTGATTAATTTTTAGTCCATTAATATTGCACCACTGCGTCATATTCTCAGTATAATTATTTCCAATACCACTCATTTGGTCGATGTTTGAACCTGATATTATAACGGTGGTATCATCCGCGAATTGGTATATGTCATCCATGTTAAAGTTTATATGGAGATCATTTACATAGATTAAAAATAACAGTGGGCCAAGAATAGATCCTTGGGGAACCCCCTGAGTAATACCTGTTTCAGAAGATGATGGCGAAGAGGCTGTACTTCCTATTTTAATAATTTGCTTTCGATTACTTAGGTATGATCCAAACCACTGTAGACCTATACCTCTGACCCCATACAATAACAATTTCTGCAAAGATGCAAACCAACGCTAAACGATACCCTTTATACCTTACACAGACAACTTTTGAATTAGTCGATCGTGATCAACCTGATCAAATGCCTTAGTCAAGTCGAAACAGAGTCTACCTGTCACTTAGGCCCTGATCAGGTACTTCATAGGCATGATTCAGTGCTCTAAAAGTAGCCTGATCAGTGGAGCCTGAAACAATGACCCCAAACTGTCTGGACGATAGTATTTTGCGTTAGGAAGACATTTATTCTACTGCATATAATTTTTTCAAACAAATTCACGAAATAAGATAGTACAGATATAGGTCAATAATTACTGATGGCATGTTTATCGCTCTTTATATATATTGGTATTAATTCCCACATTTTTTTACCTAAAAATACAAAGGAAGCTCAAAATTGTAGCAGTAAGAATTGATATGTCACGAATTGATTCTTATAAACTCAACACTAAATATATATCAATTAACAGCGGCTACCGAAATGTATCGCGCAAGGTGGTCATAACATTTGATCTGCCTTAGAAACAGGTCAACAATTCTTTTACCAAATCTAATCCCGATTAAACATTAATTTTTTGTTTACCAGAAATAATCGCCAACCCAAAGCGAATTCTCTACAAAAACATTGTGATTTTACGTACAGCGCAATAGACAATTCAGTTTTTAAATAACAATCACAAATGGACTATGTGATCCAGCTACTCCAGTCTAGTAGTCGGTATAATATAAAAGTATACCAATCTTTGTGGAGAATACTTCGAAAAGCTTTTACGGCTCTAAACAACACTAAAAATATAACAAGAGTATTCTACCAAAAATATGTACACCTATTTACCAAGAGTTTCACCTGAATAGTGGATCATAAACTTGAATACAATAAAATCATGACCATAATGCTTTGTTATAAAAATCCATGAGAGACCATACAGGGTGTTCAAATTGATGTCGGCACTATTGCTAACTTCGTTATTATTGATGCTACGATGTCAGTTAAATTAGCAAAGTAGTAGCGTATTTTCGTCCGAATACGATGGTAAAATTTAAAAAACAATTGAACGCGTTTTCGAGATATAAAAAAATAACATTGTTTTAAATGGAATACCCTGTATATTTTTGCACATTTTAAATGATAATTTAATTTTAAACAAAATCTATTAACACATAGACACCCAAAAATTAACAAATAAACGAAATACAAGCATTAATGGAAAATCATGTAGACATTGACTAGCGAAAAATTAATACACTTTGCTCTTTATTATTGTCAATATTAATCTTATTTGAACAACAAAAAAGGAAATTCTGAATGCAAAATATTGAATGCATAGCCATCCTACTCTTAGAAACTATAAGGACGTAAAGGTAAAGCTAGTATTAAACTAAAAAAGTAAAAACAAACAAAAACTACATAATAGAGTTAAATCATGTGCTCGAAAACATTCCCGTTTTGTTCTGTATACTTTTGAGCACGTTTGTATACCATTCTAGCAGCTTTTAAGATGGTTCGTCCATCGATGTTGTTTATAATATTGCTAATGCTTCTTGAAGATCATTTATATTTTCAAAGCAATTTTTATAAATTTTATTTTTTTTAAATCCCCAGAAATAAAAATCGAGAGGTATAAGGTCTGGCGAACGTGGTGGCCATAATATTGGCCCGCATGTACCTACCCAGCGATCTTGAAAAAGTTGTGTTAACAAACCAGCAACAGTTTGAGAAGTGTGCGGTGGTGCACCATCTTGCTGGAAAATTACTTGTGGACGATCAACTAAATTGAGATTATCTAAGAACTCCTCTATTATATTTCGCAACAGTTCTGTGTATCGTTCACCTGTAAGAGTACCCATGTAAAATACAGGCTCTACTATTCTTCCCCCGATTAAGCCACATTTATACTGAAACGTCTTTGGGGATTATAGAAAAATTAGCTTCATCACTCCACAAAATTAAACACAAAAAGTTCGGATTGCCCCTAACGCAATTAACAAACCATCGACAGAACTCCATACGTCTTTCTTGATCACCTGCAATTAAAGTTTGGGTACGTCTATACTTATACGGCGTATACTTATGTTTTTTCAAAATATGATGAATAGTTCCCAGAGACACTCGAAGATCACGCTCGCAATCTCTTATTGAATTTTCTCGAAACACTTCGAAATATGCCGTCTATATATATGTATATGGTGTATATGTATTAATAGATTTTCTTTAAAATAAAATTATCATTTAACATGTGCAAAAATATACAGGGTATTCCATTTAAAAAAATCTTAATTTTTTTAATATCTCGAAAACGCGAGGTTCAATTGGTTTTTAAATTTTACCATCGTAAGCGGAAGAAAAAATACTACTACTTTGGTCATTTAACCAACATCGTACTATGTCATTCCACCTTGCGTGCAAATAGTGCAACATAGTTTGACACAAAAGCCGCATCTTTCCTCCAGAAAAAAGAAAACGAAAACTAGGGGAAAGAGAAGTTCAACCGACAATGAAGACATCACAGTATGCTGATCGTAGAGCCGACTTTATGATATGAACTGTAAAGAGAAACCCGAAATATACACATATCCTTCCGTCACGAAACAAACAGATTAACTTACAAAGCTTTCCACTATATTGCGAATGTATGTACGCCATATATGTATGTACATATATAAAGATAAACTTATGTGTTTGCTACATGCAATACACGTTTAACGGTACGTTATACATACGGAAAACGACAAACTTAACGCAACTACATTTTCAATCCTGTTACGAGAGATATAAACTTCAATTGAAAAACCACATATGTGAGTCCCAAATGTCAAAAATTGTACCTAATTATGATTTTTTTTCATATAAATACATAATGAACTAGCTTGCTCTACGAACAACAGATTTCAACTGAAAATTCACTGGCACAGAAACTACATGCCACAAGTAGAAGGACAACGCCCGAAACTGCGATGGAATAGTAAATATAAACCATTTGCGTTTACAAAACCACAAACATGATATAAACTAAACGTATTCCTACATTTCAGAAATATCGTGTGAAGAATATATCAGGTACATGACCCATACATAAAACAATATTTTCTTATTCTTTTTCTTTAGTTCATTAGCTATCAAATATCAATTTATACTTACTGCACTTGTTAGGCAATTTTAGGTACAGAACACTCTAAAATTGTATTTATTAGTTTATTTTGAAAATATGCTAACACTACGTAGGAAGTTTCTTTGTGATTATTATTAAACGGCTCTATAGCCCCAATAGTGGTGTGGAAGATTGTTAAGGTGCAACATCTACAATTTTCTAATTAACAAGATTTCCAAAAGGAATTATTTCACTATCTGCCTGTTTCTTTGCAATTTTGTAAATCATAAAGTTAAGTGTAACCAACATTATTATTAAGCAAAATAGAAGAATAGTCAACTAACCGCTAACAACGTAACGTAATATGCAAGGAGTAGAAGCTGTTTAACACATTTATCCTACTCCTTTAACAAGTTTAACGATATTAAGATGATATGTTACCGTTTGTATATCGTTCGCGTAACTTCTTAGATATGTACATATATGTACAAGCCCATTAATGGCAAGTACATATACGAGGGATATGGGAAATGTTGCAAAACTAATGCTTCAGTTATTAAAGTTTCGACGTTCAATGCACAAGCAAGCCAAACTGCACGATCCTGAAATTAAATTAAGTATGCGCTGTATGTCCTATATTGTACTCGACGAAGTTTTGAACACTTTACCCAAAAGTTTGATGAATTCTCCTCTGCGATCATCATCGGATCCTGGCTCACAGTAAAGGATGTGCTTTGACTGATGTATGGAGGTACTACATCAACCACCTCAGTCTATTAGAGAAACGTATACTCACATTAAACGTGCTACGCTTATAATTCATTATGGGCTTCGTTCGAAATTCGTAGCATGCTCAGCTTGTTTATTTATGAATTAAACTTTTAAATTGGTGCATGTATTTCCCTCTATATCAACTGGATACACATAAAAGTTATTATATAAGCGCATAAAAACCATCCAATTAAGAGACGCTAACGTTAGCACTCCGCTTTGAAATATATCCACTTAGTGTCGAACAGGATATCGGTTTCATAGCAAAATTATTTAACAAGTTTTACTTATTTTTAAAATCAGTTGTTGGGATTTATTGGCACATGAAAGGCATTGATGTCGCCTATTATAAATTAGGTTTGCGTTTTATCCTTATTTCCATTAAAATGTTGAATGGAGATTGATCTCGTTAATTATAAAACTATGCGATCCTTGGTAGAGTCGCAAGTTAAGGTCGCGTACGCAGATTATATGACCAACATTGAAAAGAATATACACAGGGATCCCACTAACTTCTGGTCATTTGTTGCAACTAAGAGATCATCGAGTAGAATTGCAGGCATCATGTACAATGCATAATGTTCGTATCGATCAACCTCAAGCGATTGTGGATGCTTTTGCCGGCCATTTTCGCAGTGTATTCCTAGACTCTTCAGATTTTGCAAACGAGAGCGCTTATGTCGATTACAAACCAATTGTGAGTGTAAGGTCTTTTACGGAGGAAGTTTATCAGCCAATGGGATCACTGAGGGCGAAATTAACAGCTGGTCCTGATCAGATTCCGAGTTTTTTATTAAGAGATTGCCGTCGAGTTTTATCGAAACCTTTATTATGTATATTTAACCTTGCCTTAAAAGAATCCACATTCCCCTCTACATGGAAATCGGCAAGAATTTGCCCCGTCTATATGACTGGAGATTCATCTAACATTACCAATTACCGACCTATTTCATTGCTGTCTAACATAGCGAAGATCTTTGACTCACTAGTATACAAAAACATTTATTCTTCCGTACGCAATAATATTACTACCGCGCAGCATGGTTTTGTAGCTAAGAGATCTACGGTAACAAACTAACCTTTCTTATTTCATGCAGTATGTGTCGCAAGCTCTAGATGTACAGGGCCAAGTAGACGTTTTCTATACAGACATGGCAAAGACTTTCGATCGTATTGACCATGGTGTATTACTACGAAAACTTCGTCTATCGAGTTTTGATGGCTCACTACTTCGGTTGAATCAATCGTATTTAACGAATCGTTCTTTCTATATATCCTACAATGGTTTTTCTTCTAGCAACTGCGTTATTACATCCGGGGTGCTGCAAGGTTCTAATCTAGGGCCCTTACTCTTTCTCCTCTTTATTAATGGTTTACTGGATTGTGTGGACTCAGATTTTAATGTTTGCAGATGATGTCAAGATTTTTTCAACTATAAACTGTGAAAAGGACTGTACGAAACTTCAGTCAAATTTGTCTAATGTCTCTAATTGGTGCATGCGCACCAAACTGTTGCTTAACATTTCTAAATGTAGAGTTGTTACTTTCACCCGTAAAAAATTCTCATTATTATAGACATACACCGCAACTTCAATTTCACTTACTAGATGTGATGGAGTCAGAGACTTAGGTGTTCATTTCGACAGCGAATTAAATTTTAATAGTCAGGTCTTAAACGTAGTTTCTTCCGCTAACAGAATGATGGGTTCTATGTTACGTAGTTGTAAACATTTTACTAATATATCCACTTTAAAAGTTCTATACTACTCTCTCGTGCGATCAAGAATTGAAGAATTGAATATGCTTCTGTTGTATGGAATCCCTTTTGAGAAGTTTATAAAAGAACTGTTGAAAGTGTACAGCGGCGTTTTCTGAAATACTTGTGGTATAGGAGTTTAAAACTCTTATCTCATCTACCCGAATAGAGGTTTTCCTTATGACATTCTGCTTCGTGCGTTTTCGATGATATATTTGGAGGCTAGACGTATTACATCGGGCCTAGGTTTGCTTATAAATTAATCCATAATCAAATTAATTGTGCGTATCCCTTTGACAAATTAAACTTCAATATACATCGAATAAGTTGACGCAGTGTGCACACTTTTTTCTTCCACAAGCCCGCACAAATATATTACTTGTCACCTATTTCATTTATTTGTCGATGTTACAACAGATATAGTACATGTGACATAATTATTTGTTCACGGAATGATTAAAAAAATGATGTAGTACAGCTTTAACATCTTTGATGCGTTAGTTGTAACTTTCTAGTAACTCTCTATTAACTTTAAATTATAGAATTATTACATTAAGGCATTCTTGCATGTTTATAAGTATAGGTTTCTGTTTTTTTTTACTTTTAAGATTTTTGTATCTTGTGTATTTTGCATTGTCCTGTTATTGGTATATTATTACTGTTAGGCAATAAATATTATGATTATTATTACTATAAAGCCCTATACACAAAGAAAAATGTTCTTGAATTGCCACAATATTAGTCAAATATTTTTTATATCTTTGCTTTTTTTGTGTGTTCATTTCTTATCGGTATAATCGTGTTATTTTCAATTTTTGTCATTGTTTTTTTCTCTTTAATCCCTTGTTAGAAGTACGTATTTACTCCCAAAAACGACATTAATGATTTTGATACGATCAAATATTCGTACATATTTTAGTTTCTATCTTTTGGTCTGCATATTTTTGCTATAGCAAGTTGTAGATTAATATACATGATATAAAATACATTACCAGGGCTGTGTGCATGCGTGTGTTTTGAAACACGTTAGTAATGCTATAATTATAATGGAAAAATATGTTTTGATATCAGATTAACTACGGCTTTCAAAATTTAAATGCACCCTGCTAGTTTTGTCATATTTATAAACGGTCAGGTTCAGTCATTAAATGGTTTCACATAGAATCACATTTTACTCCGTAACTAACACTTATTCAATCTAAATAAAATTCAAAGTTTAAAGGTTTTTCAATAAATTGGTCTACAATTTGACTTCCTCACAAATAATTTTTTGAAATTGTAAATAATAAGTTAAGCAGGGCCAAATACAGTCTACGTAAGAGTGGTCCCACGCAAAGAATTTGTGGACAAGAGGTTTGGTCTTGGCTAAATTATGAAGTCGCCTTTCGTCGTGAAGAAGTACATATGTAAGCACTATGATTGTATTTCTAGTATCTTCTGCTTTCAAAATACGGTTGCCAGGAAATTTTCTACTGATGGTTGCGCGCTGACCTCTCCCATGTTAAAACCTCTCTTTGACCTAATGTTATTTCTAGATGCCAGAAATGTAACCAGCACGTCATTAAATTACAACCTTAAAAGCTTTGACTACAGACAAAGCCAGTGCCAACATCAGCAATGGGAACGCAATTAAAATATAGTAGGTTTGTCTAAAAATGACTCCGTAAATTTACAATGCCTTGTTCTCATATTAAA